>JAJLSS010000002.1:588685-604839 GCA_030567755.1 Nakazawaea pomicola | reverse complement strand
GAAATCTTATTACAGGTTCGACCTTATAGATCCAGCCTAGTTATATATAATAAACCTAGTCACACAAGAAGAGTTGGAAAAAACATTTCGCTTTATAGGCCCAAGTCCTTAGACGAGCTGCCTTTCCCCCACGAATCTACTATATCTCACGAAGGGGATAAAGTAGTGGGAAAAAACCCCTCTCTGGCTTGCCGTTTCCCGAAGGAACAAACGTAGTTCCTTAATAAGAACAAAGTTTTGGTGCTAGTTAAGCCAGGGCTAATGTTAGGCATCAGGGCATAACACTCAGTTGTGGATTAATATGGTTAAATGGTTATAATTTGGCTCTAGGATCTGAAGAGAGAGAAGATGTGAAGAACGTTTTTTGCGATTCGTCAATATGCAAAAAGGTGTTATTAACAATCATACGTAGAATCGACGTTTTGAAGCCACCTCGCATGGAAGAATAGAACGAGTTCCGGTTTTTGAAGACTCATCAGTTTATCAAGTCCAAAAGGTTAAGGTCACACTTTTTGGTGCCTACCACTTTTGATGCTTTCCTTTTCAATATGTGAGAGCTGCAACCCTGAATCAAAAGCGGTTCATAAGGGCAGTCTCTTACACCAAGCTGTTAACATCATAGCAAGTGTCCCCCAATCATCATTTATATAGAGCATCACAGCTATATAGAAGTTAGGATAAAGTATGAAAAATGGGCATTAAAGCACAATCTTTTTGAAAAATTGGGAAGCATGATTGTCAAACTAACAAAAAGAAACAATACTAGTAATGCTTCACATTTGGTATTGAAAGTTGACCCTGGGATTCACTATCAGCTTCATGTTTCAAGAGAAAGTAAAAGTTTGGCGTCTCGTAATGCATTGTACTCTATTTCTTGGGGCATGAACCTGGAAATCCCTAATATCGATCTTCTGATTTCAAATGAGTAATCCGAACAGATAAACAAGCTGGCGCTTTATCAAAGCTGATAGCTTATGGTGTACTTCATACTCTGTGGAATGCAATAGTTGGTCATACACTTATTTTGTGACGAACAACGCATCAACCTGCGCTGTGTGGCAAGCCAAGATACTGAATTAAACGTTAGTTAAAATGTCGTGTGAATTTCGCATCATCTTGACCGAATTTTTTTTTTGTAGATTTTTTTTTTTTCATGTTCATATATATCTGAAATTCAAAAGATCAAATTCACTACTCCTGCACCTCAAATCAATCATAATGGCTTTAGGTTCACTTTTTGGTGGTTCTACATCAACTTCGACTGCTCCACTTTCTACCGCAACTTCCTCCCAAAAGGCCCAGCAGTTGAAGCAAAAACTTCAAAATGATATCGCTCAAGAGTTAGCAGTAGTAAATGCTACTGAATTGGTCAACAAGTTGACGGAAAACTGTTTCGCCAAATGTATTCAACAACCACAAGGTTCTATTACCTCAGTTGAGGATGTTTGTGTTACGCAATGCTCAGAAAAATACATGAGAGCCTGGAATGTTATTTCAAGAGCTTACATCGGAAGGATTCAACAAGCCAGTAATACAACTGTTTAAGTCACGAGAAATAAGAAATAATCATCAATACTTGCTCTTCACAAACCACGCACTGTACATATACATTAGTTTCAAAAAATTCCGATATATAGTTTCAAAAAGTATAAAGCCAGATCAATCAAATGTGTAGTTGAACGCAGTTCTGTAATTCTGTAATTGCGGATATCAAAAACTACTTACCTCCTAAAATCAGTCTCTCTTTTGAACAGTTTTAATCACTATGAGCTTTCAAGGAACTGACTCGGTGAGGCAAAAAGATGTGGTGACCTTCTTTATGAGTGGATTACAGATTTGAAACCAACTGAGTGCATGAGCCATACAGAAAAAAAAATTCTCTCGGGGGCGAGTCGAACGCCCGATCTCAAGATATCTAATTTTTGAACGATTACAGTCTTGCGCCTTAAACCAACTTGGCTACCGAGAGGAACTATGCGAGGAATTTTAAATTTTTAAAATAAATATACCCGTAAACAATGCTGTCTCCGTTTAACTCCGATTTGTGAATCCTGTAATAAACACTTTAAATATCAAAAAAAAAAAAAAGATTTGTGTAGTCTAGGTTTATTATATAGTTTGGTGAAGCCTATACGGTGAATCCTGTAATAAACACTTTAAATATCAAATATCGATTTGTTATCTCAGGTAAGATTCCTTTCAATAAAAGCGCTAGGAAGCTCTGTAAAATTTATCTTTCTTACTCCAAGGCAAAAACTAATTCCATTTTATATATAATGGCCCAGCTTTTCTTACGTGTTCTCTTTCTGAAGATTGCCACCAATTCGTGGTCGGATAGTTTTCTGTCTGCATCGTAACTCTTCTTGTGTGACTAGGTTTATTATATATAGTGAGGCTAGATCTATTAGGTCCAACCAGTAACAAACACTTTAAATATCAAAATATCGTAAAGTGCTCTCCGTTTTGTGCGGTGCGTTTCATCTGTTTAATTTTCGCCCTCTCAGAATCTCCTGATATTGAGAAATGACCGATAACGTTTGTTTCTCCATCCTACTTTATTCATTGTGATGTGAAGTTTTTATCATTGATATCTAAATAGTTATAATAGTCTCTATGATTTAAAAATAAAATATTTAAAGCTTTTTACAGCTATATATGAGTCGAGTAATTATCTTAATTTGATAAAAAAAAAATTAACATTGATCAGATTGTCTTCTTGCTGATGGAAAAATGAGTTGGGATTGAATTAAGTCGATTCATTAGTGTTGAGCATAATCTTAAATCCAAACATTCGAAGCTATGGAGAAGAACTGAACTATATGCAAGGTTGTAAACTTATTAATAGTGATAGTTAAATAGTTATAATAGACTCTACGATTAAAAAAAAAAAAATTACTATCATTTATTACCTAATTGAGAGACATGAGAAATGTGCACAAAGAACTGAAAAAAAAGAATTGAGGCTCAGTTTTAGAAAAACAGAACATGAAGTGAGCACATCTGAAAACTTATAAAGCTCAACATAGCCAGAAGTAGAATCTTTGAAATAAATTCTTAGGAATAGGTACCACGTATTCCTGTTCTTCTTTTTCAATGAGGTGTAGTCCTGTGATCACATCAATTTGTTCAGGTGACGAAAACATTTTGTGATCTCTATGGATGAGAGACCCAATGACGAACAAGGCTGCAACAAAACCAAGAGTTACGTAACAAGCGAAGAAGTCACTCACATTCCAATTTCCCTTGATGAAGACTGCATATCCATTTGTAAATGACAAAATGGTAAAAAAGCCAATGGCACAGTAGGCTCCAAATTTCTGTAATGGTGGCCTAAAAGGAACTCTCTCGTCGGTTCCGTGGAAAGCAACCGCTTTTCTAAATCTCAAGTAGACAATACTAACAAAAACCCATTCGATAAAACCAGAAACCGTGGCAATGTTAGAAAGCCAAGTAAAGACTGTGGCGGCCGAATTGGAACAATTCAAGTAAGCAAGTGGACAAAACAAACCAGTAAGCAGAACAGAGTAGTATGGAATACCGAAACGATTACATTTTGCAAACATTTTTGGTGCATCACCTTTCAAGGCCATTGTGTACAACATTCTGGAAGCAGAATAATATAAGGAATTTCCACAACTGAAAGCAGAAGTTAAAATACAAGCATTAACAATATGATCCAAGACTTTGATACCAGCCAATTTTAAGCCAACGACGTATGGAGAAGCCGATGCATTCGATGAACCACTCAATAAGTCAGCGTTGTTTGAAGGGACAATCACACCAATAACAAGGGTACCAAGGACGTAAAAAAACCCTAATCTGTATGCAAAACGAGAAGCTGCTTTTCTCAAGTTGAGTCTTGGATTTTGAGTCTCTGACGAGCAGGCAGTGATAAGTTCTGGTGAAAGAACGAAAGCAAAACCAGATTTGATAATAGCTGTCCAGCAGGCTAAAAATTTACCAGTGTTGCCTGTGCTTAAATGCTCAACAAATGCGCCTGGGGAATTCCAGTAATGGAACCCCAAGACCTTATGCTGGTTTGGAGCACCACCAAAAAAGATGACAATACCGGCAATGATCAAACCAGTCAAACATAACAACTTGATTGAGGCAATCCAGAATTCGGTCTCTCCGAACACCAGCACAGGTAGGAAATTAATAGCAATTGTGGCAACGACGAATATGGTCATCCATATAGCTACATTCAAGTCGCTCCAGTAACTGATAACCAATCCACAAGCAGTAATTTCTGCTGGTGCTATAATTGCTTGAGCATAAAATAAATTGTAACCAACGGTGAAAGAAAAGGGTTTTGAAGTGTATCTTCTACTCAAGGCATACATTGTAGCTTCACCTGGTAGCGGCAAGTAGGTGACCATCTCTGTTAACAAGTTCATAATGACCAAGATGAAAGCTGACATGATCATATAAGATATCAATAATGCGGCTGGTCCACATTGTGCCAACGCAGAACCTGAACCGATGAACAATCCAGTACCAATGGCACCACCTAACAGAATCAACTGGATGTGCCTTGCATTCAAGCCACGCTTCGTACCTGTCTCGAATAATTTTCCTTCCTCAAGACTGGAAATGTCAACGTTATCGATCACCACATTGATTTGTTGGCTTTTTTTGTAGTCTGAATGCAGACTAACCCAAGGTGACATTTCAGACATTGTTGAAGGTTTCAATTTTGCATGAAAAGAGGCTTCTCAATTTTAAATGTGGAGGGAGCATCTTGACCTATTTATATGATCCAAACGGCTGAAGACCCTGATAATTTCAAATTGATGACAGTTCCAAGAAAAAATCGAAAAAGCAGATAAGAAAAAAGAAATCAAACAGATGTCTTGTAGGATCAACTGGGCTTTTATCTCCTTGTGTTTCTCACCACCAAAATCAAGAAGTCTGAGAAGTCGGCAAAAATCAAAAGAGCGACATAGCAAAAAGGAGCAAGAATCTCTATAGTTAGACTGTTTTAATCGTAGCTAGGATCTGAGCGAGGCTTACTCTCTGTTATCCCGTTTGTTTTCCCTAAATGACAATAGTCATCATATTTTTTTAGTCAAAAAATGCATATAGTGCTTTCTGTGAGAGTCACGCAATAGTGAAGATGAGGAACTGTACCCTTATCCCCAAGGATACTCACAGAAAGCAGTACAGATGTCAAGAGAGACACATAGAAATTAATTTATTGGTCTACATCGTGGCAGAAAGAGAACTTGAAGATCAAAAGCAGGCTATCAAAAGCGCACTCGTAGGGCCAACAGGTAACTTTCTCACTCAATCCTAAGTGGCTAGATCTTTTTTGTTAACTTTTCTACACAGCTTCTTGAACTAAATGAAATAAATACGGACGGTCCCACACTTTTATTGTCTAGATGTACCTATATGTCGGTGATGACGAATATTATTTTTGTATGTTAGTGATAGAGATTGATTGGGTTATTTTCCATTTGTTGGTTTTGCGCCTTTGTCACGTCAATGACACAAAACGCGGCATTCTGTCATGATAAGAAAATGATAAGAAAAGAGGCCCCCTCTAAGTAGACTTTCAGATTTAACACTTATTGCTTTGAGCTCATCAGAGAGCCGAGTCATTGCAGAGAATCACGCAATTGCTGACTATGTCGCACTAATCTAGCTTGGTCAACAGCTTATTTATTGTTGAGGAATAAAATTCATCAAGTGCCTATTATTCATATCTGCTAATGCAGATTTGACAATTTTTCGCACTATTTTTTTTGTTTATCTCTTATCTTTCGATTAAGGGCTGTTTTCGTCTTGCGGTCAATTTACTTTTCTGCGACAAGCGATCTTTTCTTATCTTTTATCTCAGCCTTTTCGGAACTATACGAAAAGGGAAGCGAGCCAATTTTGTTTATCAACTAAGAAAGAGAGCGGGTAAGAAGACAAAAGTTGTATAGCCTGAACCATTAAACGAGTTAAGTCCAATATGTCTTTCTCATCAGAATCTAATCTGAATGAAGGTAGTAGTTGAAATGTTGTAAGTCTCGCTGCTCAAAGTTTCAAAAGGCGTGACATGACAGAAAAGGGTTGAAAACGGCATTAAACCAATAGATGTGCGTGCACCTTCGGATAAAAATTTGGAGAGATTTAAATTGATTATGGTTTGCAGCTCTACCTTTCTTTTTTTGGGTAATTCTCAGTTAGGAAACTCTGTTGATTATGCTTGTTTGTGTGTGATCGGTTAACTTTTCAATACATTATTGAGTATTAACGAAATTTTTCATAGAATACTATAAATGATATGCAGTTTCCCTCACTTCGTTAAAATTGAAATCTTAACAACGATTGTCGCTATATCATAAACAACATAACCATCAAAATGTCTGACATGTCCCCATGGGTAAGTCTGCACAGTCAGACCAAAGAAAAACAACATTTGACCGTGGATCATGTATATGATCTTGAGAAAGGAGAACTCGGGGAGTTAGACGAGTTTGATGCCGGAACAGTACGTGGTTTGAATTCAAGGCACATACAATTGATTCTGTTAGGTGGTGCCATTGGTACTGGATTGTTCATCGGTTCAGGTTCTGCATTGGCACAATGTGGTCCTGCTCCTTTGATGATCTCATACTTGATAATGTCAATCTTCATCCTTTCCGTGATGAACCAGTTGAGTGAAATGGTAACTTATTTACCGTTACCAGGAGAAGCTACAATGTACGCTTTGAGTAGAAGATATGTGTCGAAAGCATTTTCATTGACGGTCGGTTATAATTTATACTACGCCATGGCCATGATTCCTCCTGCTGAAATCACTGCATGTGGATTGGTCATTACATATTGGAGTGACTTGAATGTTGCTATATGGATGACTATATTCGTTGTCGCGACTTTTATCGTCAACTTCTTACCTGTACTGGTATTTGGAGAGTCCGAATTCTGGATAGCCTCAATTAAGTTGTTATGTTTGACTGGCTTAATCATTGCCGGTATTGTCATCTTTTTTGGTGGTGCTCCAAACCAACACAAGGTCTTAGGATTTCATTACTGGAACTCACCAGGTGCCTTCGTCGAACATTTGGTTCCCGGTAACACTGGTAAATTCTTAGCCTGCTGGACAGCTATCATTAAATCTGGTTTCGCTTTCGTCCTTTCCCCAGAACTTATCACATCTTGTTCTTCAGAAACAAAACATCCGAGACACAACATTCCAAAGGCAGCTTCTCGTTTTGCCTACAGATTGGGGTTCTTCTATGTTGTCGGTACAATCGTCATTGGTATCATGGTTCCATACACCAATGAAAGCTTGTTGAGTGGCACCGCAAGTGCGGCAGCATCTCCGTATGTTATTGGTTTAAAATTGGTCGGTATCAAAGTTCTGGATCACATTGTCAACGCATGTATTTTGACATCTGCATTCAGTGCCGGAAATTCCTTGCTTTACGGAGCTTCGAGGATGTTATTTTCTATGGCCTTGAAAGGTGATGCTCCAAGGTTATTTGGATATACCAACAGATGGGGTGTTCCATATAACGCGGTCTTCGTAACTTGTTTATTTACACTTTTAAGTTATTTGAATTGTTCAGATTCAGCTGCTCAAGTTTTCACTTGGCTTTCCAACATTTCCACAGTATCTGGATTTATCGAGTGGGTTTTTGTCGGTATTACATTTTTAAGATACAGAAAGGCAATTGCATTCCACGGAACAGCAAGCAGAGTACCATTCAAGCCAAGATTGCAACGTGTAGGCTCATACGCTTGTATCATATTCTTCACAGTCTTATCAATGACTAATGGTTATGCAGTCTTCATCAAGGGTAACTGGAGTGTCAGTGATTTCTTTGCTTCGTACATCACTGTTGGGTTTGTGGTTGTCTTATATCTGATTGGACATCTTATTCACAGGGAAGGTATGGTTTTCAAACCAATTGCAGAGATCGACGTCATCACAGGCTTGGCTCTGATGGAAAAAGAACAAGAAAGTTATGCTGCACCAGTTGCAAGAAACTTTTTGGAAAAAATTTACTTCTGGATCTGTTAAGCATTCACATTCTTCGATTGCGAAGCAACAGTTTTCTCTTGGATGGGGTCTAGCTTTCCCTCCTACAACTTTGTATATGAATTCAAATCAAAATATCCTGAACACATTATAACAAGTGTAGACGGTATGGTAAGTCTATAATTTGGACTCATCAATACTGGATTGGTTGTAGTCTGTCTTAGAGAATGCTGATGATAACTATGATGATAGTGACCATAATAGCACCGCATTCAGGGTTTTTTGCCCCAAGTTTTGATAATAGAGGTTAATTTCTTTTTTTTCTATGCCTTTCTGTGGTTTTGTTTCCTATGTTTATTTATGCGTTTCTTTTTTTCTTGTTTTGGTGGAATATTTTTGTTCTTCCTGGAGACGTATATAACTCTGGGACTTGGCCTGGGTGGGAATATAAGGGTGAAGAGGTAGATAGATATAGGCAACGATGAGAATAACTATCAAATTTTTAAAATCAAATGGTAATTACTCAAAGGAGGACGTTGAACAGCAAGTCACAAAGATTGAGATTAAGGCTGCTCCAACCTCAAGCCAAAACTATAGGAGAGCCATGTTGAGGTCGATCTCAATATTAATCGCAACAGTTCTCTTGTCGTTGAACTACGTCTTGTACTATTATTTGGACAGATACGAAATACGGATGCAGAGCTTACAAAGTACGATCATGGACAGTTAAGCTAGTTGAAGAGTCAGTGATGTGATACTGAAGAAGCTTGTATTCAGATATGGTCACGCACTTAATTCGCGCTTTATGTGCAGATCCTCGAAAGAAAAAAACATTGACCTGAGTGCTCAAGAGCATCATCATCATCATCATCGTCCAAAGTATACAGTGAGACGGGTGTCGCTACTACGAAGAATCCCTATCTGGAGATCAGTTATAGCTCATGATAGTGATTTTAAGTCCCACATTGGGTTTTCAACCAAGGCTACTACTATTTTGCAGGAGGCACGGAAAATACAACTTTTATTGGCGTTTCACATTCAGCTCAACGAAAAAACTTCATTTGATGCACGCCTTTTTGCTCTGAGGTGTGTTCGTGGGTACCATATACTGCTGGAGACTGCTCTACCACAAGGGTTGGATTACATACATACATCATTGTACTTGAGGTATTGGTTTGGCTAACAGTTTGCTTATGAAATACTCAAAAGGGTCCCTTTATTTACGAATTTATGAAACTTACATCTTAGATATAATATTAATAATAAATTTAGTTAAAACAAAAATAACAACAGATTTTTATGATCAAACCTTCCTTAGAGTTGTTAAGCTATATTCACCAGTAGATTTAGACCAGAAGCTTCATCCCCTCAAATCGCCCAAGAAATCCAAAAACAGGTTTGGCTCATTTTGACCATATCCGGTCTTCTGGAAAAACTTTCCTTGAATGATGATCAATAATGCAATAGGAACCATCACAGCCAATAAAGACAAAATGTCCTTCTTTGTTATAGGTGAATCCATCTCTCTCTCGATCTCTTCTTGGCTGAGTTCACCTGTGTTGGTCCTTGTTGACTCCAAAGTTGTGATGGCTTCTCCTCCTTGTCTTCTTTGCCTCAACGCAGGCAGACTCTCGGCATCTATGGACCTTGACATGTTGGCGTGTGATTTGATTCTTCTGTTCTTGATACTTGGCTCTGGCTCTGGCTGAAAGTCGGAGGTGAGGAAGTCTTATATTTAAAAATTCCCGCTCTTTGTTGAATTATTTTTCCTTTTTGAAGCTCGGCAGATAGCTGATAAGATAACAAAAAAAAAAAAAAAAATGCACACAGTACAGTTTTTTTCGAGGTTCAACGAATTTTTTTCGTTCGCTGACATATAAAGCCGTTTGAAATGTCACGTTGAAATTGATCATTGATTATACAGTGTCCTACAAGTTAAAATACAATCCTTCTAAACAGTCGAAGCCCCTGACCGGTTTGTTTTCCTCCAATTCAACACACTTCCAGAGAGACGATTGATATTCATCAAGATCCTGGTATTTTTCATACAACATCGACAAATACCAGTGAACTTCGGTGGTTTGACAGTGGCTATAGTTGTATTGAAACTGCTCCAAGAGAACCCTCAACCTCATTTCGGCAGCTTGCTTGTCTGTCTCATTGATAAACATCCCTTCGTTACCAGGGGTGTCAAGAATCAACTTGCTCATCCCCAAAATTGCCTCAATGTTCAGACAGCCCAACTCTAATGAGCTTTCGAACTCTTTCAATGAGAGTTCATATCTGTTGGTAGATATTAGTAACATTCCGAATTTCGAGCGAGTCGCAGAATTGACCAGATAGCAGTTTTCGGCCTCAATTAGACTATTTTCTGCCTCATCATACAACCCAGCCTTGAAAAATAGAGTCGACGTCCACAACCATACTTTTTGCAAAATCCTATATTCGATACCTCTTTTCTCGTCCTT
This sequence comes from Nakazawaea pomicola, assembly GCA_030567755.1. Lineage (NCBI taxonomy): Eukaryota > Fungi > Ascomycota > Pichiomycetes > Alaninales > Pachysolenaceae > Nakazawaea > Nakazawaea pomicola. The sequence continues at coordinate 594,396 of JAJLSS010000002.1, read as the reverse complement.
CAGCACTTCTCCTCTCAAGCTCTTGTACGATTTTCTCAATTGAGGATTGGACTGTTTGGACAATATTTTCTTCAACAGATTATTTCTCTTTGATTTTCCTGATGTAGTCCTTGATAATGCTGCAGTTGCTGTCTTTTCATCTTCAGTTTTGAAGAGTTTATTAAATATGTAAAATAGCTCTGGCAAGCACTCCAAAGACACCGCGCTATCCTTGTTCATCAACTCAATTAAAGCAATTTGCGTCATCTTCAATTGTAACATATCAAACTTTTCTTCTAATGTGGACTTCAAAATGAAGTGGTCATCTTCAATTTTGTAATTAAGAAGCAAAATTGAGTTATTGATCAAATTTTCAGAATTTTTGTAATTCTCCTCGGTTGAGTATAACAAGATTAAAAAGTTCCAGTATTTAAAATTTTCTTTATCTGTGAAACAACACAACTTCATTAACTTGATTGCCTGTTTCAATTTATTGAGCTTCGCAAAAACTAAAGCGAATTGAAAGTAATGTTCTGGTACCACCGCCTCCGATGTATTCAAAGACTTAGAAAAGTAAATTAATGCTTGTGATAAATAAGAGTTCAATTCCTTCACAGTTGTTGAACGATGTATCGCAGAATACTTGAAAGACATTGCCAAACAAAACCAGGCATCTGACAACAAACTTGCGAATATTGGAAGTAACTTCATCTTATTCTCCAAGCATGCTAAGCCCTCTGAACTGTATTGCAAATCCAAATCATCACTCACAATTACCAATAACTCAGTCAACTTCGACGAGGCACTATCGATGAACAGCAGGTGAGAATCGTCATTCGTGGATACCATGTATTTTATCACCTTGCTGAATATGTCCACTGTATCAAGAATGTCAATGTAAATACCTCTGTGCTGCTCTCGTGACTTTTCAACGTACTCCACATAGACATCGAAACTTGCCTTGGTTTCTCTGATCTTACCTGCTTTTATGAGTAAGACGATGTATTGCTTCAATATTTTCAAATTCTGGAATGTCCTTGAAAAGGAGGAGACCACTATTTCATTAATAGTTGACAACGGAAGTATCGAGTATAATTCATTATTTTTGCAGACAGTAACAACGAAATCCTCGATGTCATTATTTATCTCGCCTGCCTTGGGAAACTTGTATTGTGCATATTTTGAACTTACTCCATGTATATAGACTTGCAAGCTTCTCAAGTACGTTGCGTCATATTTGAACTGAAAGTACGAAACCAACGAAATCACCAAGTTGTGATTTTGTTTGAATAGTACCACTAACTCTTCGAACGGCAACGAGTCACACAACGGATACAATAGGTCAAACAACAATGCTAAGTAGTGTCTATCTAACATTTTTGATTCATCCGGATACTTCGTAATGTTTGTGCCCAATAGTAGCGCAAGCTTGTCCAACACTTCATTATCTTTTAACTCCAACAAATAGGTAGAATAAAGGTACATCGTTTTGACGGACTTGAAAACATCCAAATTGTCAGCCAATATTGTAGAGGCACCATGATAGTCCGAGTTGAGTGATGTCAAGTAGGACAATTGACCAACAACGAACTCGTAGTACCCGTAGTTTGAAGTTTTATCGATACTTATCAACTCATCGTTCAACAAGTCAAAAGAACTCAGTGGGGGACTCGAAGTTATGAGCTGGGTTTGTAAAAGACCATTAAACCGAGAATTGGCTGGAGACTCAAGTCGTCCATAGCTGATATAGTGTGATCTCTTGTCGTCCTCGCTGACTATCTTCATGTCGATCTGCTGGTCGTCAGTGTTCAAGCTCTGCTGTTCCTTTTTTTTTTTCTTCAAAACATTTTATTTCTACAGTGCTTCACAACAACACTGGAAATGTACACATAAATGAACACCTGGATAATATTCAATAAAGAACATCCCCTTGTTGTAGACACCTGAGTGACACTTAAGTAAGAATGACCATACGATAAACACAGTGACTTGAAGATTCAAGTCTCAAATAAAAACCGTGATACAGTATGATGCCAAAGGAGAGCCCTGCATTGTGAAAATCAACGATGATTGAATTGCCACCAAACGAAGAGCAAATAATTGACTACGGAGTAAGCTGTTGGGATTCCACCTTCAGCCTTGCTAGCACTTTTGGACCTTGTTTTGATTCAAATTACTGGTACAGTCTCAAGTGAATCGTGATACTTCTTTTACAGTTCAACCATGTTTCAAACCAAACTCTCTGGAGCAAATACCAAACCTTATAATGCTCTTCAGATCCATGCTTTGTTTCCGTTGAAATGACAGCTGCAAAAAGCTAACGTGACTTCCTCCACGCCCTCTAGTACTCCACAATTGGTCGTGTGACGTTACACAAAACAATTCACTGTCAAAGCTGAAGGATTTTTCAATTTTTTTTTCTGTTTTAAAAACACCGCTGGATGAGTCAACTCTTCAAGAAAGATCAAAGACTCAAGATCAAGACTAAGCAAATATGTCGACTGTCACTGACCCAACCCAACAGTATGAGTTGATCACTAAGGGACTTCAAGAAGTTTTAAATGGCCAAATCATCAAAGAAAAGTTAGAAAAAGGTGAAACTGTCAAATTATACTGGGGTACTGCACCAACTGGTAAACCGCACTGTGGTTACTTTGTTCCAATGACAAAGTTGGCACATTTTTTGAAGGCAGGTGTCGAAGTCACTGTGCTTGTGGCAGACTTACATGCCTACTTGGATAATATGAAAGCTCCATTGGAAGTTGTTGGTTTTAGAGCTCAATACTACGAGCGTCTTGTAAAGTCAATTTTGAAATCGATCGACGTACCAATAGAGAAATTGAAGTTCGTCACCGGCTCATCATACCAATTGAAGGCAGACTACACGATGGATATTTTCAAATTGTCAAACATGGTTTCCCAAAATGATGCCAAAAGAGCTGGTGCCGATGTTGTCAAGCAAGTCGCAAATCCATTATTGTCAGGTTTAATTTACCCATTGATGCAAGCTTTGGATGAACATTACTTAGACTGTGATGTTCAATTCGGTGGTGTTGATCAAAGAAAGATTTTTGTTCTAGCCGAAGAAAACTTACCAAGTATGGGTTACAAAAAGAGAGCTCATTTAATGAACAAGATGGTTCCAGGTTTGGCACAAGGTGGTAAAATGTCGGCTTCTGATCCAAACTCCAAAATTGACTTAATGGAGGATCCAAAGCAGGTGAAAAAGAAAATAAACGGCGCTTTCTGTTCTCCTGGAAATATTGAAGAAAACGGCTTGTTATCCTTCATTGAGTACGTTGTCGCCCCTATTGATGAGTTGAAAAATAATGATCCTGCTTACTTCAGATTTCATATAGATAGACCTGAGAAATATGGTGGCCCAGTAACTTACAACAGTTTCTCAGAATTACAGCAAGACTTCAAGGACGAGAAATTGTCACCACCAGATTTGAAGGCAGGTGTTACGGATGCCATCAATAAGTTGTTGGCCCCAATAAGGGAAGAATTTGCTAGTGACCCAGAATTTCAAAAGATTGTGGAAAATGCCTACCCTCTCGCTGCACCAAAGGAAAAGGTCAAAAAGGCAAAGAAGGATAAGGGCTCGAGATATCCAGGTGGAGACTCTACACCAGGAGATATTGCTGAAGTAGCTAAGAAGATTGAAGAAACGAAACTTGAAAATTAGCTTATATAGATTTCTCATGTTGTAAATATAACGTTGAAAATTGGAGCTCATGCTTCAATTGGTTTCAAACCTCACGATTTTCCTGCGTATCATTCCCATAATGTTTTTCGAAATCCTTCGGAGCATCTTTTTGAGTTTTCGCATTTGTCACAAAAAGTAACGATACACATACCACACATGAAAACGCTAGGCACATGTAAAACACAGCATGAAGACCCTTGAATAAAGATGTGTTGAGGAATGCAATTTCATCTAAGGTCAAGTCAATACCCAACTCTTTGTATGACATTAAACTGTCAAGATCATACTTCCTCAAAGCAGTACTTTTATTCTTGTAGCTACTTGCTACCGCTGTGAATATTGCCGTGGACAAATTACTGCCAAGAGAAGCACCAAGAGATCTAGTGAAACTGAAAAGGGTTGTGATGATATTCGTCAACTCAGGAGAATGATTTTTGACTTCAGCCTGAAGTGACATGAGTGTAGGCATCAATATAGCACCGAAAGCAACCCCGGCGGGAATCAAAAGACCAATCAGTGCTCCCTCAGACGTATGTTCTTTGAATAGTAAAAGTATCCCAGAACCTATTGGTGATACTACACCCCCTAAAATCAACACCGGCTTCGACATACCGGTTTTCATCAAGAAAAGTCCAGCAGCAAATCCAGCTACAGTTGTAGCGATAGATATTGGTAGTAGGTGCAAGCCTGCACTTATTGCAGAGTAGTCACGAATAATCTCGAAGTAAGTTGTGACAAATAAAAACGTCGCGAAAATGGCCAAGTTCGCAAACAACAACCCCACCAAAGCAGCTAAAAGCTTATAGTTCTTGAAAATTTCAACAGTCACTAAGGGGTACATCTTCTCAGGAGCATCGGGAATTCTCTTTGTGATTTTTTCAAAAATAACGAACTCGTACACGGCAAACAGTGCGACGATCAAGCCCCCAAGTACAAACAATAAAATAACCGCTGCAGAATTCCAATCAAACTCGTTACCTCCGAAAGACAAGGCTAGCAAGACAAGGGTCAATCCGGCAGAAATTAGCACCACCCCGGGAAGGTCTGCCGTAAATATCTTGTACAGCGCTGATCCATTTTTAAACTCAACCCACAGGGTAGGAGCTTTCTTCCTATAACCAATCAACATCATTGCTATAGCGGCACCTCCGATTGGTAGGTTTATATAAAAACACCATCTCCATGTTAGCTTAGAAGAATTTGCAAAACTCCCACCTATGACTGGGCCGACCACAGCAGCGACAACGAAAGCCAAAGTCATGATTGTGTTCGCCATTGCCCTTTTTGACAAGGCAAGTATGTCATTAACTATCAAGTAGCTGATGTTTTGAATTCCCGCTCCGCCAATACCCTGAATGACCCTACCAACAATGAGCATGTCCATGGAATTTGCCAAAGCTGAAACCAAAGAGCCAATCATAAAGATTGCAATAGCAATGAATATTGATACTCTTCTACCAACAATTAATCCGAATCTTCCCCAAAACATTGCCAACACGGTCAATGATAACGTGTAGCCAGATGTCATCCAACCTATAGCACCGAAAGACTGAAACCTACTTTCCACTGCAGAGATAATAGTCACGGATATAGTCATGTCTATTGCGACAAGAAAGTTAGTGATAATCAAACCAGCAAGACAAAGAGCTAAATTTAAGCCATGAAGATGACTTGAAGCTTCTTCTTTCTCTTTATCCGAAGAGGAACTAGAAGCCAAAGGCAGCTCAGTTTGCTTGTCTGGAGTTGAAAAGTTTGAAGACTTCGAAGACCTATTTGTTTCCATTATTGAGCTAGTAATTCAATGCCTGGTTCTTGAATGCAATATGTGAACCGTTGCAGTGCTTAAATATGTTCCCTTAGTGCTCGTGGTACTGCGACTATCCCCGACGAAATATTCACACGGCGCAGCGAGTAACCCCATATAGGTAATTGATTTATGTACACTACTGTATAGAGCAAAACTGAACCCTTGTCCTGAAAGGCTCATTAATCCTGTTTTTTTTTTTTTATATATATGGGGCGA